>JAJQQW010001177.1:0-5000 GCA_025583905.1 Ia io
ATTTGACATTTATTACACTCTGTACGGGAGAGTTGAAGATTTTGAAGATTTGTTTTGCCTTTTTTCAGTTATTGGGAGAGAGGGGATGAAAGAGAAGAAGAGTGTGTAAAGTGTGCAAGATAGGAAGACACTTTTTACAGTAAGATCCTTTGTATATAAAACTGCTTTTTCCCCAATACACCTTATATAGGACTTAAAATTACTTTTTTTTAAAATGTCCTAAGCATTTTCTAAAACATTTATTGAATCTTCAAAAAAATGAATTCAAAATAATGAGTTAAATATAATATTAGAAAATTTAAGTTAATGTTAACATATAAATTAGTTGATTATTGTCGGTGGTGCGAGCGAGTTGGTTTTTCCTTTTAGGATTTTTTTATCCCCATCTCAAATTCCCCAACTAATTAGAATTATTTTAAATGTAAGTTACCTTACTTGTTTTCTTGGCATCTTCAGTTCAGAATACTTAATTATATTAACATCTGAGGCAGTGTATTTTTTAATGAGTGTGACGACTTTCTAAGTTTCTAAAGTAGCTGATGCACCAATCTGCCTAGGTAGCCTGGTGTCACTAGTGGATTTTGCTGTCCACCACACACAAGCTTTAAAAAGAGTAACCCCAGGGAATGCCCCAGACAGGACAGAGACAGAAGAATTTCTTTGCATTTCTCACGTGGGAGGAAAGCATTTTTTTTTGATGATAATTTGGAAATCCAAACGGGTCTTGTTTATGATGAAACACCAAAGGTCTACTGATGGATACATTATTTTCAAAAAAGAAAGAAAAAAATTCATTGTTTGAAAAGGAAATTTTAGTGGGTTCTCTTCTTATGTTTATAGTGTACGCCTTGTATTTTAGTTTTTTAAAAATTGTGAACATGTTGTAATAGTATAATAGGAGCTATTTGTTGAATTTATAACTGTTTATTACATTTAAATTCTATTGTAATGTTTGTTTTATCAATTACAATCTGAATTTTAAGAAGCATGTTGGACTTTGCAATATAAAGATGCAATATGGAATGGTTCACAATCCGGAAAAAAAAAAAAAGAGAAAAGAAAAAAGAAATATATTTTTTTTTTTTTTTTAAATTATTTTTTTTTTTTTTTTTATTAAATATAGTTTATTTATTTGTCTTGTGTAATTTTTTTATTTTTAATTTAAAAGAATTTGGAAATAATATGAAACCATTCCAAAAATTATTTTTTTAACAATCACCAAAAGAGCTGTAATTCTGGCTTGTCTGGATAAAGAAGAGAAAGGGTGGAAGAAGGAAGAAAATGCTGTGTGTATGCTTGCTGGTTATGGTGTTGTGAACTGTGAGTGGAGTAAGTGGACTATTTGGTATTGTGTTGTTTTTTTGTTTTGGGGGTGTTAATGTACTCATGTGAGGAGAATGTACTCTGTGCAACTGGGTAAATTTGGATGGTGAAACCACTTGCTATGAAAAAAATAAATATTCAGTAGAATAACTCCCTCCAACAGGGTGGGGTTCTGGGAAAATAAAAAATATAAATAAATTATTAAAAACATATAAAAATAAAAAAAACAAAACATAATAACAAATATAAAAACCAAAATAAATATAAACAAAAATTTTTTACAAAAAAAAAAAAACATTCATAAAATAACAAAACTCATTTACTCAAAATTAAACAAAAAATAACATACAACATTTTCAAAAAATGATTTTTCCATAATATAAAACAATTAAAAAAAAATAATAAAGAAACAAACCAAAAAAATACAACCACACAAAATAATAAACTATAACTAAACAAAAATTTCTCAATAAAACACAAAGAAAAACAAAAACAACATAAAAAAAAGAAAAAAAATGAACAACCAAAACAAAACAAATAAAATCAATTAATATAAAAATAAACAAATAAAATCAAAAAAAAAATTAACAAAAAATATATCAAAAAATAACAATCACAAAAATATCAAAATATAATCAATAAAAAAACATATTACCAAATAAAATAACAAATCAAAAAAATCAAACAAACAAAACAAATTAATTAACAATACACAAATCAAATCAAAAACACAAAACACACATAAAAAAAACAACACCATCACAATAAAAATAACACAAAAAAAAAATGCTAATCCAAACAATTTATCAAAAAAAAACAAAAAAAAAATTCAAATAAACAACAATCAAATTTACAAATACAATTTTTTTACAAACATATCACCAATAACAAACATTTTTTTTATTTATTACAACAAAACATTTTTTTTTAATCTTAACAATCAAAAAAACAAATACATTTTTAATGAATTTTTTAAAGAATTTTTTTTCTTCTTTTTAAAAATAACCAAAACACAAAACACAACAATTTTTCTTTTTTTAATTTGAAAATTACAATACAAACAAAATCAACACAAACAATTAACAATAAACACATTTTTTAAATACTCTTAATTCATTAAAAAAAACACACACAAAATTTTTTTTTGTTTTTTAACACAACAATTTATTTAAAAAACCTTAATTTTTTCCCTGTATTTTTCTTTATCCTTCTTAACAATAAAAAAAATTTAAAAAAAAATTTCAACAACAAAACTTTTTAAAAAAAAAAAAAAATGTTTTTTTTTTTTTTTTTTTTTTTTTTTTTTTTTTTTTTTTTTTTTTTTTTTTTTTTTTTTTTTTTTTTTTTTTTTTTTTTTTTTTTTTTTTTTTTTTTTTTTTTTTTTTTTTTTTTTTTTTTTTTTTTTTTTTTTTTTTTTTTTTTTTTTTTTTTTTTTTTTTTTTTTTTTTTTTTTTTTTTTTTTTTTTTTTTTTTTTTTTTTTTTTTTTTTTTTTTTTTTTTTTTTTTTTTTTTTTTTTTTTTTTTTTTTTTTTTTTTTTTTTTTTTTTTTTTTTTTTTTTTTTTTTTTTTTTTTTTTTTTTTTTTTTTTTTTTTTTTTTTTTTTTTTTTTTTTTTTTTTTTTTTTTTTTTTTTTTTTTTTTTTTTTTTTTTTTTTTTTTTTTTTTTTTTTTTTTTTTTTTTTTTTTTTTTTTTTTTTTTTTTTTTTTTTTTTTTTTTTTTTTTTTTTTTTTTTTTTTTTTTTTTTTTTTTTTTTTTTTTTTTTTTTTTTTTTTTTTTTTTTTTTTTTTTTTTTTTTTTTTTTTTTTTTTTTTTTTTTTTTTTTTTTTTTTTTTTTTTTTTTTTTTTTTTTTTTTTTTTTTTTTTTTTTTTTTTTTTTTTTTTTTTTTTTTTTTTTTTTTTTTTTTTTTTTTTTTTTTTTTTTTTTTTTTTTTTTTTTTTTTTTTTTTTTTTTTTTTTTTTTTTTTTTTTTTTTTTTTTTTTTTTTTTTTTTTTTTTTTTTTTTTTTTTTTTTTTTTTTTTTTTTTTTTTTTTTTTTTTTTTTTTTTTTTTTTTTTTTTTTTTTTTTTTTTTTTTTTTTTTTTTTTTTTTTTTTTTTTTTTTTTTTTTTTTTTTTTTTTTTTTTTTTTTTTTTTTTTTTTTTTTTTTTTTTTTTTTTTTTTTTTTTTTTTTTTTTTTTTTTTTTTTTTTTTTTTTTTTTTTTTTTTTTTTTTTTTTTTTTTTTTTTTTTTTTTTTTTTTTTTTTTTTTTTTTTTTTTTTTTTTTTTTTTTTTTTTTTTTTTTTTTTTTTTTTTTTTTTTTTTTTTTTTTTTTTTTTTTTTTTTTTTTTTTTTTTTTTTTTTTTTTTTTTTTTTTTTTTTTTTTTTTTTTTTTTTTTTTTTTTTTTTTTTTTTTTTTTTTTTTTTTTTTTTTTTTTTTTTTTTTTTTTTTTTTTTTTTTTTTTTTTTTTTTTTTTTTTTTTTTTTTTTTTTTTTTTTTTTTTTTTTTTTTTTTTTTTTTTTTTTTTTTTTTTTTTTTTTTTTTTTTTTTTTTTTTTTTTTTTTTTTTTTTTTTTTTTTTTTTTTTTTTTTTTTTTTTTTTTTTTTTTTTTTTTTTTTTTTTTTTTTTTTTTTTTTTTTTTTTTTTTTTTTTTTTTTTTTTTTTTTTTTTTTTTTTTTTTTTTTTTTTTTTTTTTTTTTTTTTTTTTTTTTTTTTTTTTTTTTTTTTTTTTTTTTTTTTTTTTTTTTTTTTTTTTTTTTTTTTTTTTTTTTTTTTTTTTTTTTTTTTTTTTTTTTTTTTTTTTTTTTTTTTTTTTTTTTTTTTTTTTTTTTTTTTTTTTTTTTTTTTTTTTGTGTTTTTTTGTTTTTTTTTTTTTTTTTTTTTTTTTTTTTTTTTTTTTTTTTTTTTTTTTTTTTTTTTTTTTTTTTTTTTTTTTTTTTTTTTTTTTTTTTTTTTTTTTTTTTTTTTTTTTTTTTTTTTTTTTTTTTTTTTTTTTTTTTTTTTTTTTTTTTTTTTTTTTTTTTTTTTTTTTTTTTTTTTTTTTTTTTTTTTTTTTTTTTTTTTTTTTTTTTTTTTTTTTTTTTTTTTTTTTTTTTTTTTTTTTTTTTTTTTTTTTTTTTTTTTTTTTTTTTTTTTTTTTTTTTTTTTTTTTTTTTTTTTTTTTTTTTTTTTTTTTTTTTTTTTTTTTTTTTTTTTTTTTTTTTTTTTTTTTTTTTTTTTTTTTTTTTTTTTTTTTTTTTTTTTTTTTTTTTTTTTTTTTTTTTTTTTTTTTTTTTTTTTTTTTTTTTTTTTTTTTTTTTTTTTTTTTTTTTTTTTTTTTTTTTTTTTTTTTTTTTTTTTTTTTTTTTTTTTTTTTTTTTTTTTTTTTTTTTTTTTTTTTTTTTTTTTTTTTTTTTTTTTTTTTTTTTTTTTTTTTTTTTTTTTTTTTTTTTTTTTTTTTTTTTTTTTTTTTTTTTTTTTTTTTTTTTTTTTTTTTTTTTTTTTTTTTTTTTTTTTTTTTTTTTTTTTTTTTTTTTTTTTTTTTTTTTTTTTTTTTTTTTTTTTTTTTTTTTTTTTTTTTTTTTTTTTTTTTTTTTTTTTTTTTTTTTTTTTTTTTTTTTTTTTTTTTTTTTTTTTTTTTTTTTTTTTTTTTTTTTTTTTTTTTTTTTTTTTTTTTTTTTTTTTTTTTTTTTTTTTTTTTTTTTTTTTTTTTTTTTTTTTTT
>JAJQQW010000350.1:0-10088 GCA_025583905.1 Ia io
ACCTAAAGAGGAATATGGACACGGTGAGGTGGTGGAGTATGTCTGCAAACCCAGGTTCCTGATGAAGGGCGCTAAGAAAATCCAGTGCGTTGATGGAGAGTGGACACCCTTGCCCGTGTGTGTTGGTAATGTATACACAATTTCAGTACTTAGACTTACGTCAACACTTTGTGTTTCTATTCATATCAAGACCTCACTAACACTTTAAAGTTGAATGTTTGTTGTTGGATTTTCACAGAGGAGCACAGTACATGTGGAGACGTACCTGAGCTGGAGGACGGCGAGGTCGTGTCCCCAGCACGGCCTTCCTATCACCATGGAGACTCAGTAGCGTTCACTTGCAGAGACGACTTTACAATGATTGGTCACAGCTCAGTTACATGTATTAAGGGAACGTGGACCCAACCGCCTCAGTGCATTGGTGAGAAGACACTTCTATAATTGACATTTAATAGCATTGATATTTTCTATTGTGAAACTCTACATGCAACCATATTTTTGAAATTTAGAGATAGTCTTGAAAATGTCATGTTGACAATTATAATGAATCAAACATTCATTGTTTATAGTTCAATAGGATCTACAGAGGAAAAATAGAAACTAGCAATATAATTTTATGTGTCTGTCCCTAATATTAACATTATTTAAACCTGCGAAGCTAAGTTTTAGTTAAAGACACATGATTGAAATGTTATCCTTCAGTGTTTATTTTGTAACTTCCTATAAACCAGCCTTTCACTCTATCAAGATGTTTCTTTTCTCTGAATAAACAAATTCTTTCAGAACAAGGATCTTTAGACATATCACAACCATCACACATTCTTTTGACTACAAATCTTCCTTCAGTCATCATCTCTTGAAGAAGATGACTCATTTTGTGTCCTTCAACACTCTGGACCCATTCTACAAATAAGACTAATTCATAAGCCTCCTTTCTGTTTTAAATTAGCCTCCTTTACTTCAGTTTTTTCCCCCCCAAGGTTTCATTGCAAAATCATTACAACCAGGACACTCAGAGAGGCATTTATCATATATTTCAGTAGAAGAACATTAAAAGTTGCTTAGTTAATAATTGAAATCAATTCCTACGTAGAATAAAATCCCAACTCTTTCACACCTACACTTCCGATGTCATCTTATCTTTCCTCCCCTTTGTTGATCCAGACCCCAGGCTTCATGGTCTTTGACTTTTGGCCAATTACTTGACTTTTCTTAGTGCTGTTAATCCTCATATGATTTTTATCATTAACAAATTATTAACAAATACTACCTAAGATCTACACCAATAGGTCTTATCAAATTCAAAAAGGATTGCCACCAGCATTGCATTTTTGGAGTATGTAGCTGTGTATGAAAACTTCCATAGTCTATATCTAAAACACACTGAAGCCAGCATAAATGTATTATTATGGCATTATAATATTATTGCATTCTAGGATGATCTGGTGTATAAAATAGCTTCTCAAAGATTCTAAGAACATATATACAAAATGTGTTATGACTTAAAAACCAAATTTCTTATTCTGGTTTTGGTGATCATGCCAAAGATCCGCTGAAACATTCACATTCTATACCCTACACCTTAGATCAACTTTTCTTGTTAGTATAGATTAAATTTATTTTAAAATATATAATTAACCTAGAAAATTCATATATTCTATCTCCACAGATATTTTTTTTTTTTTTTTTACCATTTTAAGACTGTAGACTAAAAATAATGTAGAGATGTTTGGCACCAAGAAAAATGTATGTGAAAATTTGCAGATTTCAAATGGGACCATATTTAGTCATGTATGACTCTTTCCTATGTAGATCAGACAAAAGGTGAACCACTATGTCCTGGCAATCCCCAAAGGGCAACATGGCTTTAGAATGACTATTCTCTTTCAAATTTCAATACTGGACATAGGACTATATATTCACACATTGCAGCCCACCTCATGCAACATGATCAGGAAGAACTTTGCTGGTGGAATTTATGGTCCTAAAGTCCTATTTCATTAGAGTCTGGACTCTTTAATTGTTGTGTTGGGGTAGTTTTTTTGTTTGTTTGTTTTAATTAGTTGCCTGGATTTTCATAATTAGTGTCTTTCAATAGAACATTTTCATTTTACAGCAACAATTGTACTTAAGACGTGTAAATTATCGGGTACAACTGCCTATAAGTTAAAACTGACACGTAGGATTCATTATGAGCATAATAGGAAAATCAGTTACACATGTGAGAGGACGTCAGTGCAGAAACACTCCGTCTGCATGAATGGAAAATGGGAGCCTGAGGTGACCTGCACAGGTGAGCTCTTGTTTAGATCATGTCCAAAATGTATGTTTCTTTTTCTGCCTACCATGTAAAAGGTGTCTCTTTGTGTCTTAAAATATTTTTACTAAGTATGTGTTATGACAATAATTTTGTAGCTGGAAAGTAATTTAGAAAATAACCAAAACACTGCTTCTGAATATGAATTGTATCATGTGCCTTGGTCAGCTTTCAACAAACCACCCAGCAATGCGGTGGCTTTAAAGTCACATTGGGCATTGGGTGTGCCCATTAATATTGCTACCAAGTTCTTACCTTCAGATGTGCCTATGCCTAAAACACGTGTATTTATCTAAGCATTTATGGGTGGGTGTACACATCTATCTACACATCTATCTATGTCTGCATCCACCTATCACTGTAGGAGTCTACCCATCTAGGCATCTGTGTTTGCTCATGTATATCTGTCTGGTAAACACCGAGTCTTATTGCCACCACCAATTCCATCCCACTTTTCATATCTGTGTTGCTGTTCTTTAACTGGGGGGCACCTTGACACACTACCCTCAATATTTTTACCAATTTCCTTGGGCCTAGAATATACAGAAAGCATTTTACATAAGCTAAGCTACCCAAGATGGATCACAGAAGGAATAAAGGAAAGAACCTACAAGGAAGGCCATGAGAATATAAGCCCATGAGGTATGTTAGAGTGACAAGATGGAAAGATAACATATTTAAACACAGAACAGAGCATTACAATTTGATCTTTCCAGGTGCATTATTATTGATCATTTTTTTCGCTGAGTTGTTATTTTAATATTTTTGACTTATGATTTTTCATCAAGAAATCTGATTTTAATATTTTTAGAAGCACCACGATGTCCACCTCCACCTCAGATTCCCAATTCTCAACATATGACCCTGACAGTGAATTATCAAGAAGGAGAAAAAATATCTATTCTCTGTCAAGAAAACTTTCTAATCCAGGAAGGAGAGGAAATTGTGTGCCAGGATGGACGATGGCAGTCAATACCGCGCTGTGTCGGTCAGTAGTGAGTCACTTATGTTACAAATGTCTTTTAGATGAGGTTAACCCCCTGTCCCCCCCTCCCCCACTTTGTGTAAAGGAACAAGATGAGCCCTTTTCCCCTATCCATGCCACTTCATCTCCAAACAGTAATGCCATCCAGGTGCAGAAATCAACCAGCACTAATCACTATTTCACTTCTAATGTGAAACCAATGCAAACAGAAACTTCCGGTGACTGTGGAAATACCAAAGTTCTGTCTATGCGTATTTCACTCCTCAAGATGAACAGGAGGAGACTGAAGAGGCATATGGGACAAATGGATTGTAGCATCAATTTTATGGGCACATATATCTTTGCAAGTTTCACATATTTTTAAATTATGAAATAATTTAATTTGTTCCAATGTCCTGAGCTTTAAAATCCCAAACAGTGATGGATTTTAATTTTCAATTTAAACATTATCCTTGTGCTTGAACTTTTATCCTCTATTTTTCATATAGAAAACACTCCATGTTCTCAACCACCTCATGTAGAACATGGAAGCATTAAGTCATCCAGATCTTCAGAAGACGGAAGAGAAACACTGGAACCCAAGCTATATGCGCATGGCACCACATTAAGTTATATTTGTAAGGATGGTTTCAAATTATCTCAAGAAGATGGGATAACATGCCACCTGGGAAAATGGAGTGCTCCACCACAGTGTGTAGGTAAGGACAGCATGCAAACTAAAGTTCTATTTTGGTACAGTTCAGTAACATAATCCATCGTCATCATCAAAGTCATGAGAAGTAACTCTTTAGAATTATAAACATAAGAAGCCATTATATAAAAAAAGAAGCCATTATATGTCATTTATATATTAACATGTTTTGCCAAACGATTTTTGCATAAACAAATTAAATCAATTTTTATTAATTTTATTGGCTCCTTATGAAATCACTTTTAATTCGGGCATTTCTTTCCTGCTAAAACTGTAAGTGTGGTGAAATGAAACCTAACTCTTCATATAAGTGTACCTGTTCATATTCCTGCATATTCATATGGGTTGCAATGCTTTGTCGCCAGTTTTTATAAAGATTTATGTTCTTTTTCCATTGTCCCTTATGATCTCTTACAATAGAGGAAGGATACTTTTCTTAAGATGATTCTCAATGTGTTTCTTTTTATTGCTCATGGTTGGTTAGAGAAGTATTGACAATCCCATTCTTGGATGTGTTCACATTCCTCCAAGTTCTTTCTTGCTCAAGCTGACAGCTGGACAACCATCATGGTGGTTTTAGAAGCATTTGTGTACCTATCTTGACATCTGATATTAGCACCTGTGTGATCGTTTTTTTTAAAATGAAAGTACCAAATATGACAACGAGGACATGAAGTAAAGTTCAGTTAGTGAAATACACAGTCATTCATTCATTCATTTATTCTTTCTTTCTTTTCTTTTCTTTTTTTTTTAGGACTTCCTTGTGGACCTCCCCCTGATATTGCCAATGCTGTTCTATTTGGCAGATTAAACATTTATCCACATGGGCAAAAATATACGTACACCTGTGACATCGGTTTTGAGATCCGGGGAACTGCATATGTAGAATGCGCAGGAGAAAAATGGTCCAATCCACCAGAATGCACAAGTATAGTAAATTTCATTTTATTCTAAGGCTGATGAATATCTTTAGTTCAGAGCATCCATGGTAAAACTATAACACTGTAGTAATTCTAGAAGGTATCTCTAGAAGGTTCTGGATTCTGGTAGAAAATTAATAGCCCTAGTAATACCAAAAACTTGGGCAACAGGAGCCAAATTATTTCATTTGATGTCATCCGTGTTCACGTTCCATGTGTTCTGATGGGCATCTTCTGATTTCTCATCTCTTCCTGTATCACAGCTGGTCCCGGCTCACCAACCTCATCAATATTCAATTCATTGAGAGTTTATCAGTTTTTTTCCTCATAAATGCATAATGTTCTAAGATAGTTGATGTAGCCAGGCCCACATGGCTCACTGGTTGAGCATACTATTATGAATTAGTAGGTGATAGTTTGATTCCCAATCAGGGAACATGCCGGATTGCAGGATGGAAATCCCCAGTAGGGGGCATGCTGGAGGCAGCTAATCAATGATTCTCTCTCATAATCAATGTTTCTTATCTCCCAACGCCTCTCCTTTCTGCTCTGGAATCAATAAAAACATAGTTATTTTAAGATGTTTGATGAAATTATGGAAAACAGATTTGGACAGAAGCAAAAAAATGTAATATGTACATAGTGTCTGTGGCCTGTGTGGACAAATAACAATTTGTATGTAAGAAGTTTGGTCTTGATCATGACCTGTATGCCTATCTCCTTAGGCTTTCAATACTAACATCCCCACGTTGCGCTTTTGATAAATGTAAAATTATTCAATGTAATTGATTCAAGATGGCTAACATTTTCAAGTGGTAAGAAAAACATTGAACAGTAGGCAATGGTTTGGTGTGTATCTATTATTCTAGAGCTGTGGTCAGCAAACTGTGGCTCACAAGCCACATGCGGCTCTTTGGCTCCTTGAGTATGGCTCTTCCACAAAATACCAAGGCCTGGGCAAGTCTATTTTGAAGAAGTGGTGTTAGAAGAAGTTTAAGTTTAAAAAATTTGTCTCTCAAAATAATTTCAATCGTTGGACTATTGATATTTGCTCTGGTGACTAATGAGTTTGCCGACCACTGTTCCAGAATATGATTATTGGCCGACATGTTAAAGATTTACTGAAAAGTCTATGTTCTTGCTTTTTCAGAAACTATTTGTTCTAGCCCACCCAGCTATGGCAATGCCATCCTCATAGGCCAGCCGAAGATCTCATACAAGTCAGGAGAACAAGTGACTTACAGATGTCCAGACTATTACCAAATGGATGGATCCAATTTTGTAGAGTGTAGGGGTGGCTTATGGATAGGAACACCCACATGCAAAGGTATTTTGGTGAATGGCTTCTAGCATCATTAACAATAGACATCGGTTCTGGTGTAGGCCAGATGGAGGAAGGTTTATGCCTCACACAGAGGAATGGGATGTGTATCAATGGTGGGCATTGGAGCCCCAGAGGCCTCAGAGTGTGACCCCTGAAACAGCCGTGTCAGCATCTCAGGGAATTGGCAGAAAGTCAAATGCAAACTCACAGGCTCACTCAGACTCAGCCTCAGAAGCTCAGGGGTTGTGACCCTGAAAATGATGTGGCAAGTCCCAGCGGGTTCTACGCCCACTGTTGTTGGGAATTGTAGCTTCAGCCTCTTATTATTTTGCATCCACCCGAATCTCCCCAATGAGCTACACAGTGCTCACTGCAGTGCCCTTAAGCACTCAAGTTACTGGAGTATTTTTTGAAATTATAAATATATTGGACTCTTGTTTTTCCTCAATTTCTGTGTGGATCTTTCGATTTTTAATCTTTATTGTTGAAAGCATTACAAAAGTCTACTTTTCTCCCCATTGACCCCTTCTAGCCTGGCCTTGGCCCCCGCCCCAATCTTTGATTGTCTCTTTCCACCCACATCCCCACCCCTACCATTCCTCTGAGATTCCACAGTCTGTTGCTGTTTGGATCTTTTAAGTGATCTTTTCCTTCAACTACTAAGTGACATCCCTCAAAGCCTGTTAATTCTTGAACTTGCTGTCTAAGGAAGTGGCTACTGTCGCTTATCTTCTAAAGGCCTAAAATAAATATTCAAAAACATGATGTTGGCGAAACACATTGTGATGCCAAATAAGGAATTTATGAAGAGTATCGAGGGTTTAGAAATTCATTTTGAATTTATATATAATTGATGTTTGGTTTACTAAACTTCAAGAAAAATGTTCAGAAAAACCATCATTTTCTTTTTCTTTTCTATTACTTTTTACAATTTTTTTTCTTGAATTTAATGGAGTTACATTGGCTAATAAGTGGTGCTGGGAAAATTGGACACATACAAGCCAAAAAATAAAATTGGACCACCTTCTTACACCAAAAACTACACATTGCTCTCTGCAGTGATTAAATGGTTTAAAGTCTTAAATGTAAAATTCAAAACCTTAAAAATCCTAGAAGAAATGATAGGCAGTCAAATGTCAGACAATTCACAAAGCAATATACTTGCTGATATATCTCCCAGAGCAAGAGAAACAAAAGAAAAAAATAAACCAATAGAACTACATCAAACTGAAAAGTTTTGCACAGCATAATCATCATTTTCATTGGCCTAATTATGTCTATTAACCTTCAAGAGAGGATGGGAAAGAAGTTTAAGATATGGAAGCTTAACTCTTACCAAAAAAAAAAAATAATATTGCTTCATCTACTCTTTACAATCCTGCATGTAAATTTATGAAGCTTTTAAGTCTCAATTGAGTTGTAAACAATCACTGAATTAGAGATCCATTCTTTCCTCTTTATTCAGACCTCTTCTGTGGCAGCCCTCCCCCAGTGCAAAATGCCTTTATACCAGGCGAGAAGCCTCGGTATCGACATGGGGACACAGCACGTTATGAATGCACGAACTCTTTGGGCCTCTCCGGGAATGCAGTGGTGACATGCCTAAGTGGGAAGTGGACAGACCCACCTGAGTGCAAGGGTAGGGTGTCTCATTCTCCCCTCCCAGTCTCTGTGCAGCTTCTGTAAGCACTTGGTTACTATGCTCCTGTCCAGCTGACCTTCATTAGGTTACTCAGGTTTGTTGCTCTATCGTTTCCTGTAAATGGGTTTGGGGCCGGGAGGAGGTGAGTGTAGCTCCCTCCTACTCCGCAGCTCCCTTAAAATCAACTGCTCACTCAATAAATCAAACAATATCCTCTCTTAGA
Source organism: Ia io (assembly GCA_025583905.1). Lineage (NCBI taxonomy): Eukaryota > Metazoa > Chordata > Mammalia > Chiroptera > Vespertilionidae > Ia > Ia io. The sequence goes on from JAJQQW010000350.1 coordinate 8,103, forward strand.
GTCCACAGGAAAATGTGCGCCCCCTCCTGCTATTGACAATGGAGACATTATGACATATATATCACCATTCTACGCTCCTGGGTCTTCAGTGGAGTATCAATGCCAGGCGTACTATGAACTTGAGGGAAACAGGAGAATAACGTGCCGTGATGGAGAGTGGTCTGAACCACCCAAATGCTTAGGTAAGTCCTTTAATATCCTCATGAACTCTGAGAAAATCAGTGTAATGCATATGTTTTCCTGTTTATGATCACATTTTGATGAATTAATAAACAATTCTAGCCCTAACCGGTTTGGTTCAGTGGAAGGGCTTTGGACTGAGGACTGAAGGGTTCCAGGTTTCAGGCTCCATCCCCAGTGGGGGCGTGCTGGAGGCAGCCACTCATTGATTCACTTTCATCATTGAGGTTTCTATCTCTCTCCCTCTCCTTTCTCTCTAAAATCAATAAAAATATATTTAGAAAAAAAAGGAAGAAAGAAAGAAGAAAGAAAGAAGGAAAGAAAGAAAGAAAGAAAGAAAGAAAGAAAGAAAGAAAGAAAGAAAGAAAGAAAGAAAAAGGAAGGAAAGAAATAGCTGTAGCCATGGCTGGTGTGGCTCAGTTGGTTGAGCGTCATCCCATGTACCAAGAGGTCGCTGGTTCGATCCTGGTCAGAGCACATGCTGGGGTGGTGGGCTTGGTCCCCAGTAGGAGGCATGCAGGAGGCAGCCAATAGCTGTTTCTTTCTCTCTCTCTCTCTCTCTCTCTCCTTCCTTTCCTCTCTAACTAAAAATCAATTAAAAAATTTTAAGCTTAAGATATAGAAGCTTAACTCTTACCCCCCAAAAATTGCTTTATCTTTTTTTAAATCTTGCATGTAAATTTATGATTTTCCGTCTCAAATGCATCTAAATGATCGCTGCATTAGAGATCCATTTTTTCCTCTTTATTCAGATCCCTCCTGTGGCAGCCCTCCCCCAGTGCAAAATGCCTTTATACCAGACGAGAAGCCTAGGTATCAACAAGGGGACACAGCACGTTATGAATGCAGGCACCCTTTGGACCTCTTCGGGAACGCAGTGGTGACATGCCTAAGTGGGAAGTGGACAGACCCACCTGAGTGCAAGGGTAGGGTGTCTCATTCTCCCCTCCCAGTCTCTGTGCAGCTTCTGTAAGCACTTGGTTACTATGCTCCTGTCCAGCTGGCCTTCATTTGGTCACTCAGGTTGATTGCTCTATCATTTCCTGTAAATGGGTTTGGGGCCAGGAGGAGGTGAGTGTAGCTTCCTCCTACTCCTCAGCTCCCTTAAAGTCCACTGCTCACTCAATAAATCAAACAATATCCTCTCTTAGGGTCTACAGGAAAATGTGGGCCCCCTCCCGTTATTGACAATGGAGACATTACCACGTATCCAAGAGCAGTCTTTGCTCCTGGGTCTTCAGTGGAGTATCAGTGCCAGGCCTACTATGAACTTGAGGGAAACAGGAGAATAACGTGCCGTGATGGAGAGTGGTCTGAACCACCCAAATGCTTGGGTAAGTCCTTTAATATCCTCCTGAACTATGAGAAAATCAGTGTAATGCATATGTTTTCCTGTTTGTGATCACATTTTGATGAATTAATGAACAATTCTAGCCCTAACCAGTTTGGTTCAGTGGAAGAGCTTTGGTCTGAGGACTGAAGGGTTCCAGGTTTGATTTTGGTCAAGGGCACATGCCCAGGTTTCAGGCTCTATCCCCAGTGGGGGCGTGCAGGAGGCAGCCAATCAATGATTCTCTCTCATCATTGATGTTTCTATCTCTCTCTCTCTCCCTTTCTCTCTAAAATCAATAAAAATATATTTAAAAAGAAGGAAAGAAAGAAAGAAAGAAAGAAAAAGAAAGAAAGAAAGAAAGAAAGAAAGAAAGAAAGAAAGAAAGAAAGAAAAGAAAGGAAGAAAGAAAGAAACAGCTGTAGCCCTGGCTGGTGTGGCTCGGTTGAGTGTCATCCCATGTAGCAAGAGATCGC
>JAJQQW010000582.1:0-5000 GCA_025583905.1 Ia io
CAAAAGCTTGGCAGGAACTAAGTGGGGGGGTGGAGAGTGGGAGGGGGGGGTGCTACATTTAGATAGCATTATGAAAAGCAATGAAGGACAAGTGGTAAACAAACCAATTCACAATCCACTCAAACCAGTAGACAGTGCAGAGTAGAGATACACATTAAAAAATTGCCAAAATAAACCCAGACTGTGAATGAGTTGCCCGTGTTTCAACCTAACAAAAAAACCTGAAAAACCAACTAAACCTGCTTTATTTTTTGTTTTGCGAAAACTTCCCAAGCAAACCGTTCTTAAAAAAGAAAGCCCTTTAAAGAAATATTAAAAACTTTAATTTAAATAATATATTCGTTCTAAACAAAAACGCTGACAAATGTGGAATATTTATAATCACCCATTTATTAGATGAGAGGAACTAAGTAAAAAAAAAAAAAAGAAAAAAAGAAAAAAAAAAAAGAACCCTAAAATCCACCCAGATAATTACTGCAGAGCATCAAAACGCCCAGCCAATCTGATCTAGGGACCACAACGCTTCTAAGCCATCGTAGTGTATTCGTCTTTCCACTTTTGAATTTTCTAAGTATGGGCCCAACACAGTAACTGGCCCACATTAAACATAACCTGAAATACTTTGCTAAAGGGTTGAAGGAATCCCATAAGCTTTTGTGGGCTCATAGGAGACAAGAACTAAGAAGGATCAAGGGATTTGAAAAAGGACACAGATCCTAGAGGAATTAAGCATGTTCTCGGGGCAGGGGGTCTGATGGTACATGGAGAGCTATTCTTTTCCCAGCCTGCATATAGATTTCCCCAGTTTGTGTCAGCAGGATACTGCTCCATCCGATGCATAAGCTAGCAGAGACACAGGCTTAAAAAACCCCCGGGACCTTGAAGGTCCAAGATGTGCTGTGCAGTGCAGTCATTCCCCAAAATTGGATTAGCAGAGGCAAAGTGTGTCTTTTCTCCTCTGAAGACTACAACCACTCTGATTCACTGCTCTATAAAATACCAACACTGTACTTACATATCACCCTGGTTTAATCATATATAACCTTCACACGGTTTATTATATATCACATACACCCAACCTTGTAGGCTGAAATACTTAAGGTCAAGTCATTTGTTTAATCACTTTTTGGATTTCCGAACACTCAATTATCATATTAAGGATTCACCAATATAAACAGGCATTAAAGAAAGCAGTCCTGTTGTTTTTTCCCTTTTTGGTGATGGGGGTGCAGGGGAGAGTAACATGTAGTCAACTCTCCTACAGAGAAATAAAAAAAAAGTACTTTTGTTTTAAAAAAGCGTATTGTTCTAAATGGAGGGATTTTTTTAGTAATAATTTAAGGGAAATATGGCCTATAATTTGATAACCTTTCCTATACCACCTATACCAGCATTACACACTTGAAATTATAAACAATACCTCTTGTATTCTCTGCCTGGGATATCCTTATAATTTATTTGGTTATATATACTGGACTTCCTCACGCTCTTAAAATGAACTCACATTAGCATAAATTTAAAAAAACACAAATAATAATAACCCTATCCTAAAGGGGTGTGTCTTTTTAAGGTTTCTATTAGCATGTAGCCTAATCAAAATGTTAGCCACACCAGAAGCCCAGGGGAACATCCGAAGACTTGCCTTTGCACAAGCAGGCTGGGCTATTTACCTTGGTTGCAGAGTCCCCAGAAAGTGCTGTGAGGCAGGATAGTCAGAATTTAGGAAAATTACCTTAGCTAAGTTAGAATATGAAAACTGAAACACCAAGCTGAACAAACTGGCCGAGCAATTTTCCAGCCAATTCAGGTCCCAATCACCTAGAATAACCATCTAAGGCCCTCAGTTGTATTTCAGCTCCCTCCCCCAGAAAAGCAGCAAAACCATGTTGGCTACACCAGGACCACATGGCAATGACCTAATCAGAACCCACACCCTCACGCCCCTGCCCCCTGGTGCTGACCATATCAGTTAGAAATGACCAACGAGACGAAACCCTAAAAGGCACAAAACACACAGAAAAGGGATTGCATAATTTCCTGCTTGAAAACGCTCCCCTGAGACCTCCCCTAAGAATTCCCATCTAGCAAGAGAGAGCTAAAAGCCCAAAACAAAGACCCAGTGTGTGTTCCCCTAGCCCAGGAGAATGCCTGTTCCTTCTCCATCCCCACCATCGGTCCTTCCCCCACAGGCAGGATCTCTCCCTAAACTATTCTAAGGGGTGGTCCCCCATGGGACTAGCAACCAGGGCAACAATGGGCAGTGATAGCTCATTCCGGGCTAAATCCCCTGAAACCTTGTCTCCAGGCCCCCTTTTCTTCTCTGAACTTCCCAAGTGAGCCCAGAGCAGCCCTCCTTGGCTCACTTTTTTATTTTTCTAAATATGTCTAGGAAGCCTACCAAAGCCAAACACCTAGACTCACATTCCCTGTTGCTTTCTCCTATCCTAGCCCTTTTTTGAACCGAGGCCCAGATTAAAAAAAACATAATACCCCATCCGCAGTTGGTAAATTCTTTTTTTCCCTGCGATGAATAGGTCAAGAAACCATACTGGCCAAACCCTATGTGAGACCTGCCCCGAGGGCCAGCTCGCCTGTCCTGTAACAGCTGCAGGAGGTGAATTCCCTGGTGAATGGGCCCAACACTAGGTATAAAAAAATCTTCAGGCTATTGCGCATAAGTGAGACATAACAAAACAACAAAAAAACACTGACTGTGAGGTCCCAAGAATACTTTCCTGGGTGCAAATGTCCCACTGTCAACCACACTCCAAGGACAGATGACCTTACTCTGGCTCAATGCTCCTGCAAAACGATGTCAAATGTAGTCCTGAAAACACACATCTACTGCTCTCTAAACATGTGGCAATGCATAACTAGAGTCCAGCTTTAGTAAGTTCGAATAAGATTAAATATTTGTATGAACTCCGCTAAAGGCCACATCTCGCTAACACTGAGGGGTTACTTCTACTACTGGTAAAAACCTATTAAAAAAAAAAAAACCCAAACAGTCCAGTCACCAATGATTATTTCTCGAAATACGAGAGTATCTCATTACAGATATCATGAACAGCCGTTGAGGAGCCCAATAGAAGGCTACTGGCCATGCGAAAGATGAGATCAATACCCCAGATTTAAGAAAATTAATGTGGGATGGGGGGGCAAAGTGGATATGCAGTACTGCAGTGGGAAGAAAAGTGGGGCTGGAAATTGACAAAAGGTCGCCACCCAGAAGGAAGGGGAAAGCAATAGTACTGGAGGCAGAGTGGATGGCAAGAGAGAACCAGAGAGAGGAGCAGATTTAAAAATAATCTTTGGAAGGCCGAAGAAAGAGCAAGGATTGTTAATTATACCTGCCAAGGATTGTCAGGAGAAAAGGGCTTGGTTGCATCAGAAGGATTGCAATTTGGTGTGCCCGGGGGTTATAGACATTTACCATTTCTTAAAAGCAGGCCTTGAAATTGCGTGATATTACAGATGACATAGTAGAAGGGTGGCCCAGAGACTGAATGAGACCATGAAGAAAAAAAGAGGTGGCAGGAAATAATAGAGGTTGCAGAGAAAAAATGGGGTAGCCAGAGGATGAAACTTTGAGATTTAAGTGAAGTGGGAAAATCATGGCATCTCTAGTGGTAATTCCAGACCCAAAAGATGGGCTTCAAAAAGAAGCAAATGCCACTGAAAAAAAGTTAAACAAGTAAGGGCTGGAAACAGGCTGGTAGGTTAAGAGAGTACTGATCCAGTTGGGAACAGGAAAAGAGCCTAGAAATATGGGGATGAGGATAAAGAACGGGACAGCAAAGGAAGTACATACTGTAGTTTAAGGTCAGAAAAGCTCGTTGGGTGGAGCTCCAGAGAAATCAAAGTTTAAAAAAAAAAAAAAAAAAAAAGAAAAAAAAAAAAACGTCGTTTGAAAAAGAGAAGAAGAAGGGAAGGAGGAAGCAAAAAAAGAGGTCAACCAAGCTCACACCAGAATACTGTTATTCCTGTTGGATATAAAAAAGTATATCAGCATAAATTAAAGTCTATTTCATTCAAGAGGGACAGGGCGGGGTTGAGAAACGTGAAAGCAAAGTAGAAAAGTGAACGTGTAGAAAATGCAATGAAGAATCAACCAGAATAGGCAAGAAGTTTTCCATAAAGTACAGAGGTCCCAGAATGATGTGTTAGTTGTAGGGGCATCTGTATTCCTTCCTTCAGTGCCTGGCCCCAGCAAAAACTATCCCTCCAGGACCAAAGGGTGGAGTTTTTACCCACACACACCCATGTTTTGGTGAAGGCCCAGTTGGTCAAAACTGGTTGGCATGTCACAGAAAACATCGGGCACCTGTGAAAATTACAAGTTCCCTAACCCTACTGCCCTGGAGATTCTGACTCAACCTAGGGTGTGGACTGGGAATTTATAATTAATTAACACTATCAAGCAATTCTGATGCGCCAGCCAAGTAGGTGGCATTTGGAAACCAAGCACAATCATCCAGAGAATTTATCTGATATACATTTTAAAAATACAGATTACTAGCTCCTGTTCCAAACCAGTGAATTTCACGATGCTCACTATCTCCAAAATGAAACACACCATGTTTGAGGGGGTCTTTCTGTTCAAATCAACTTTTAATTCCACCAGCAAATGCATGTTAAAAAAATTTTGTGTCAGTACAAACTACAACAAGAATTGAACCAAATACCTTCCAAGTCCAAGGTAGTGGCATTGGGGCCAGATACCTAAATGAATGGCTATCATTAAATAAGACAACAACTTCTTCATTAAACTGCTCTTTGGGAAGGAAATTCAAGTAAAAAAAAAAAAAAATACTCTCACTGTGTTTCCTGTTTCCTCTGAAGGGACTTCCATCTCAAAGTCCATCTTTAAGCAGCTTCTAACAAACTTAACAATATTTGGACATAACAATCACATTTTATAATTATAAATCCTTAAAACAAATACGTTGTTTAGAGATTTCACTGTTTTAAATTTATAAAGGACACATTCATTCATTCAC
>JAJQQW010000265.1:7500-10712 GCA_025583905.1 Ia io
TTGGTGGGGGTGGGGGGTTTTTGGGTTGTTTTGGGGTGGGGGGGGTGTGGGGTGTTTGTGGGGGGGGGGGGGGGGGGGGGGGGGGGGGTTTTGGGGGGGTTTTTTTGGGGTGTGGTTTGTGTTTTGGTGTGGTGGGGTTGTGGGGGGGGGTGTTGGGGGGTGTTGTGGGGGGGGGTTTTGTGTGTGGGTGGGTGTGTGGGGGTTGGGGGGGGGGGGGGGTTGTGTGTGGTTGGGGTTTGTGGTTGTTTTGGTTGTGTTGGGGGTGGGGGGTGTGTGTGTGGGGGGGGGGGGGGGGGGGGTGTGGTTGTTGGGGTGGGTGTTTGGGGGTTGGTGTGGGGGGGGGGGGTTGTGTGGGTGGGGTGGTTTGTGTTGTGGGGGGTGGGGTGGTTTTTTTGTGTTGTTGTGTGGGTGGGGTTTTGGGTGGTTGTTGGGGGGTTTTGTGTTTTTTTTTGGGGGGGGTTTGGTGTTTGTGGTGGGTGTTGGGGTTTGTGTTTTGTTTTTTGGGGTGTGGGGGGGGGGGGGGGGTGTTGGGGGGGGGGGGGGGTGGGGGGGGGTTGGTTTTTTTTGTGGTGGGGGGGGGGGGGGTGGGGGGGTTTTTTTGGGTGGTGGGGGGGGGGTGGGTGGGGGGTTTGGGGTTGTTGTTTTGGGGTTTTGTGTGTGGGTTGGTTGGTTGTGTTGGGGGGGGGGGGGTGGGGGGGTTTTTGGGGGTGGTGTGGGGTGGGGGGGGGGGGGGGGGGGGTTGGTGGGGGTGTTTTGGTGGGTTTGGGGGTGTGGTGGTTTGGTTTGTGGTTTGGGGTTGGGTGTGTTTTGTTTGTGGTTGGGGGTGTGTTTTTTGGGGGTTTTTGGGGGGGGTTTGTATTTGTTTGGGGGGTTTTGGGGGGGGGGGTGTGGGTTTTTTTGGTGGGGGTGTGGTGTTTGTGGGGTTGTTTTTGTTTTGGGGGGTGGGGTGTGGGGGGGGGGGTTTGTTGGGGGGGGTGTGGGGGGGGGGGGGTGGGTGTTGTGTGGGTGTTTGGTGTTGGTTGGTTGTGGTGTTGGGGGGGGGGTTTTTTTGGGGGGGTGGGGGGGTGTGGGGTTGGTGTGGGGGTGGGGTGGGGGGGGGTTTTTTTGTTTGGTTGGGGGTGGGTGTTTTGGTGTGGGGTTTTTGGGGTGGGGTGGTTTTTTTTGGGGGTGGTGGGGGTGGGTTGGGGTGGGGGGGGGTGGTGGTTGTGTTGTGGTGTTGGGGGGTGTTTGGTTTGGGGTTGTGGGGTGTTGGGGTTGGGTGTTGTGGGTTGGGGGGGTGGTTTTTGGGTGTTGTGTTTGGGGGGGGTGGGGTGGGTGGGGGGTGGGTGGTTGTGTGGTGGTGTTGGGGTGGGTTGGGGGGGGGGTGTGGTGGGTTTGGGGGGGGTGGTTTGGGGTGGGGGGTGGTGTGGGGGGGTGTGTGTGGTGGGTGTGGGGGGGGGGTTGTTGTTGGGGGGGGGGTTTGTGGTTGTGGGTTTGGGGGTGGGTGTTGTTGGGGGGGTGTGGGGGGGGGGTGTGGTGGGGGGGGGTGGGGGTGGTTGGGTTGGGGGGGGGGGGGGGGGGGGGGGGGTGGGGGGGGGGGGGGGGGGGGGGGGGGGGGGGGGTGGGGGGGGTGTGGTGTGTTGGGGGGTGGGGGTGGGTTTTTTTTTTTGGGTGTTTTTTGTGGTGTTGGGGGTGTGGGGGTGTTGGGGGTTGTGGTGTTGGGGTGGGTGGGGGTGGGTGGTTGTTTTTGGGTGTGGGGGGGTTGGTGTGTTGGTTGGGGGTTGTGGTTGGTGTGTTGGTTTGGGTGTGGGGGGGGGTTTGTGGGGGGGTTGGTGGTTTTGGTTGGGGGGGTTGTGGGGGGGGGGGTTTGTTTGGGGGGTGTGGTTTGGGTTGTGGGGGGTTGGGGGTGGTGGGGGGGTTTGTGGGGGTTGGGGGTGGGTTTGGGGTGTTGGTGGTTGGGGGGGGTGTTGGGGGGGGGGGGGGGGGGGGTGTGTGGGGTGGGGGGGGGTGGGGGGTGGGGGGGTGTGGGTGGGTGGGTGGGGTGGGTGGTTGTGGGGGGGGGGGGGGGGTGGGTGTGTTGGGGGGGTTTGTTGGGTGGGGGGGGGTGGGGGGGGGTGTGGGGGGTGGGTGGGTGTGGTTGTTTTGGGGGTGGGTGTGGGTTTTGGGGGGGTGGTGTGTTTTGTTTTGGTTGGTGTGGGGGGGTGTTTTTTGTGTTGGGGTTTTGTGGGTGTGGGGGTGGGGGGGTTTTGTGGGTTTGGGGGTTGGGGGGGGGTTGGTTTTGTGTGTGGGTGGTTGTGTGTTTTGTGGGGGGTTTTGTGGTGTTGTTGTGTGGTGGTGGGTGGGGGGGGGGGGGTTGGTGGTGGGTTGTGGGTTTGTGTTGTGTTGTGGGGGTGGGTTGTGTGGGGTTTTTTGGGGGGGTTGGTGTGTTGGGGGGTTGGGGGTGGTTGGTGGGGGGGGTGTGGGTGGTTTGGTGGGTTGGGGGGTGGTGGGGGTGGGTGTGGGGGGGGGGGTTTTTGGGTGGGTGTTTGTGGGGGTTTTGGGGTTGGTGTGGGTGTGGGGGGGTGGGGGGTGGGTGGGTTTTTTGTTGTGGGTGGGTGGGGTGTGTTTGTGTGGGGTGTTGTGTTGTGTTGGGTTTGGGTTGTGGGGTGTTGGTGTGGGGGGGGTGGGGGTTTTTTGTTTTTTTTTGTTGTGGGTTTTGTTTTTTTTTGTTGTGGTGTGTTGTTGGTGTTGGTTGTGTTGTTTTTATTGGTTTTGTGTTGGTTGGGGGGGGTTTTGTGGTGTTTGGGGTTATTGTGGTTAATTGTTGTTTTTTGTTTTGTGGTGTTTGTATTTTTTGTGTGATGGGTGTGTGGGGGTGTTGGTTTTTTGTGGGTTTTGGGTGTGTGTTTGTGGGTTTTGTGTTTGTGGTGTTTTGGTTTTGTTGGTTTTGTTTTTGTGTTGTTGGGTGTTTTTGTTTGGTGTGGTTTTGGTTTGTTGTGGTTGTTGGGATTGTGTGTTGTTTTTGGGGGGGTGTGTTTTGGTTGGTGTTGTGTTGGTGGTGTTGGGTGGATGTTTGTGATGGGTGTGGTTGTGGGTTGTTGTGGTTTGTGGGGTGTGTTGGTGGTTTGTTTGGTTTTGGGGGGGTTTTAGGTGTGGGTTTTGGTGTTGGTGGTTTGTTGTTATGTGGTGTTATATTAATATGTAGAGGTTTTTGGTTGGTGAATAGGTTGGTGGGTTTGTTGTTATGGGTTGTT